>CM069859.1:106746863-106764363 GCA_036172795.1 Pelodytes ibericus
CTGTTTTTGTGCTTTTTTTCAATTTTTTTCACTATCTACTATTTTTTTTACAATTTTTTAACTATTTTTTCTTTTGCTGCTTATACATTTTGCCTACATAGCTCTCTGTAGCCTTCCCTAATAATTTTTTCAATCTCTTTTTTCCATCTTTTTCTTTTTATTCTACTTTTACAGTTTTACTATATATACTGTTACATTTCTCCGACCCATACCTATTATGTTTGTCGTTACATTAATACATTTTCAAATAAATATACTTCATTTTCTACTATCAGTGTGCATGTCTGCTTATTTGTTATATTTTTGTTTTCCCATATATATGCCCCTTAGGAGAGAGCATACAAGCTTCCATTGTTTTGCACCTGTATCTATTATATATTCTAGGCTGGCAGTTCTCAAACCCTTAATCCTAATAGGCGCAGATCAACCCTTATCCGCTCAACTCAAATCTCACTCCGCTAAAACCTCCTCTGGCCAAATGGCGCCTAAGGCGGATAAGAGTCATAAAGCGGATAGTGAAAGAGAGGAAAAATTGGAGAAAAATAAAAATATGGGGAAACCGGCCATCCTGGATACTGCTGGCCACATTACACTCAACTGCTTTGGAATCCCTTTATCAAAAGATAAGAATCGACCTAGATCGAAACCTAGCAGAACATAAGGAAGAATTTCTCCATCTAAAAACCACTATCCTCTCTCAGTCAAATGAAATAATTTTGCTCCAACAAAGAGTTAATGAGCTTTAGGAAAAAAAATCTACAATGAAAGCAGAAATTACTAAGATGACTTTAAAAATCGCTGATATAGAGGACCGGTCAAGGAGACAGAATCTAAAGATAAGGGGTATCCCAGAGGAGATTACCGACATCGATGGATATGTGGCGGAATTACTGAAGGCCTATATCGATCCAAAGCTAATAGGCCCACTTCCGATAGAAAGGGCACACAGACTCCCTTAGCCCCCCAATCTCCCTGCGTCAGCTGGAACCAGAGATGTCATCGTTCGGTTCCAGAACTACAAGATCAAGGAGATGCTGGCCCGTGAACTGAGGAAGAATCCCATAGTAGGATAGTAGATATGCTGGTCTTACCACATTCGCTGACCTTTCAGCTGCAACTAGAGGGTTCAGGAGGAACTTTTCGGAACTTACTCTATTTTTAAGGAATAATAACATTCTATACTCCTGGGGATATCCCTCTAGTCTCAAACTTACTTGGAGAGAACAGAAAAGTGTCTTTTTTGAGCCAGACCAACTAAGATCCAAGTTGATTAATTGGGGTTTGATGACCTAGATAGGGTCTCTGCCGGATACTGAAGAAGGCTGAGAACGAGTGAGAGAGCGATGGGGGAGGATTCCAAATCTCCATGCACGCTCTTCTGGTTTAGAGGGATGAGGGATATGGTTCTATAGAATGGTAGTGTACTTCATCATGTCATGATGTTAACGTGGCAGGAGGAAATATCTATCTGGATAATAATTGAAAATGTCACATAATTCTTCACAGGAGTTAAAGATAGGGATTAAAACACGATAATACCCTTCATATCACAAATTAGGAGTTGATATAGTTATTTCTCTTAAAGTAATTAGGCCATAATTTTTTCACTTAAGAAGCAGGAGAAGGGAAAAGTAAAAGTAGGAAATAGTCACATAGGTTTGGGGATTTGGATGCGGATCTATAGAGTTGAAGAGTATTCTTGATGAGTAGTCATGATGCTAACGTGACAGGATGTTATTTCTAGTTTGATGATAATTGAAAAAAGTGTCACATGTTTCTCCACAGGATCTAAAGCATAGGGCTTAAAATACTAAAACACTGTTTTTATCTCGCATATTATGAGTCGGAATACCTAGGTGCCTCCAGGCTATTAGGACACAAGTCACTCACTTAAGAAGAAGTAAAAGGAAAACGTATAAGTAGTCACACAGGTTAACAAAACCTATCACAAACTGAGCTTAAGGATATATGCATAGGCTCTAAAGTGTTTGATTCACGAAGAATTTGCCTGCCGCTGATCTAAAATTTTATTTCTTTTTTTTGTTGTTGTTTTTATTATTTTCTTTCTCACTGTTATATCTCTTCTAGCTGCACATAGATCAAAATGTCCTCAGTTAGACGCTATTATTTTTAATCTGTACATAATCCCAATAGAGGGATACTGGAAGAAACTGGGCATGGATGGTCTGGGGAAGGGGATGTACAGAGTTGTATTGTACACTATCCTGTCTTGATGCCAATATGGCATGATTAGATATGTATATATTAGATTTGTATATAGTTGATAGATTGTATTAACAATGTGGGGGCAGGGCCGTCTTTAATAGTGATTGGACCCTGGGCAAGCATTTGCTTGGGCCCCATGGATCCTGCCCCCTCCCCTGCATGCAATCCCGCCATCCATCGCGATGTTACCCCCCCCTCCCACACACACACACACATATGCCATAATTGTTGTGCCATTCAGATGCCAGTAATATTGTAACTTTCGGATGCCAGTAATATTGTGCCAGTCATAGCCCAGTAATATTGTGCCAGTCAGAGCCTAGTAATATTGTGCCAGTCAGATGCCTTCAATATTGTGCCAGTCAGATGCCTGCAATATTGTGCTAGTCAGAGCCCAGTAATAATGTGCCAGTCAGATACCAGTAATATTGTGCCAGTCAGATACCAATAATATTGTGCCAGTCAGATATCAGGAATATTGTGCCTGTCAGAGCCCAGGAATATGGTGCCTGTCAGATGCCTGTAATATTATGCCAGTCAGATGCCTGTAATAGTGTGCAGTCAGAGGCCAGGAATATTGTGCCAGTCAGATGCCTGTAATATTGTGCCAGTCAGATGCCTGTAATATTATGCCAGTCAGATGCTTGTAATAGTGTGCCAGTCAGAGCCCAGGAATATAGTGCCAATCAGATGCCCAGTAATATAGTGCCAATCAGATGCCAAGTAATATAGTGCCAGTCAGATACCCAGTAATATAGTGCCAGTCAGATACCCAGTAATATAGTGCCAATCATATACCCAGTAATATAGTGCCAATCAGATGCCAAGTAATATAGTGCCAGTCAGATACCCAGTAATATAGTGCCAATCAGATACCCAGTAATATAGTGCCAATCAGATACCCAGTAATATAGTGCCAATCAGATGCCCAGTAATATAGTGCCAATCAGATACCCAGTAATATAGTGCCAATCAGATGCCCAGTAATATAGTGCCAATCAGATGCCCAGTAATATAGTGTCAGTCAGATACCCAGTAATATAGTGCCAATCAGATGCCCAGTAATATAGTGCCAATCAGATGCCAAGTAATATAGTGCCAATCAGATACCCAGTAATATAGCGCCAGTCAGATACCCAGTAATATAGTGCCAGTCAGATACCCAGTAATATAGTGCCAATCAGATGCACAGTAATATTGTGCCAATCAGATGCCAAGTAATATAGTGCCAGTCAGATACCCAGTAATATAGTGCCAATCAGATACCCAGTAATATAGTGCCAATCAGATGCCCAGTAATATTGTGCCAATCAGATACCCAGTAATATAGTGCCAATCAGATACCCAGTAATATAGTGCCAATCAGATGCCCAGTAATATTGTGCCAGATACCCAGTAATATAGTGCCAATCAGATACCCAGTAATATAGTGCCAATCAGATGCCCAGTAATATTGTGCCAATCAGATACCCAGTAATATAGTGCCAGTCAGATACCAGGAATATTGTGCCAGCCAGCCCCCCCCCCCCCCCGTACTTACATGAAGCTGCTCCGTGTCCCCCGCCGGATGTCTCCTCCGTGCAGTCTTCCCTCTTGCACGGAGGAGGGAAACAGAAACCGGATGTGACGCAACGTCACGTCCGGCGTCAGTTTTTTTTTTTTTTTCCGGCCGTCGCATCCATCGGATGCGGCTTGCCGGAAAAAAGCGTTCACAAGCGCAATGCGCTGTGAACGCGGCAGCAGGGGCTGGGGGCCCACGGGACAGCTGCCTTGGGGCCCCCCAGGAGTAAATGGGCCCAGGGCAGCTGCCCCGTTTGCCCCGCGTTAAAGACGGCCCTGTGTGGGGGTCGGCGGTTTATCCCACTAAAAGTAGAGCTGAATATATATGGTTTCGTTCCCTCCCTCCCCTTTCTGATTTTTTTTTTCTTCTCCCCCCCTCTTTCTTTCTTTGCCTTTGTTTCTCTGTACCAATGATGTGGGGTATTGCGGTAAATTCCACCTAAAAGTAGAGTGGATTCCAGTTGGATGTGCTCTCCCCCTTTTTCTTGCTTTTTTATTCTCCCTTCTTTTTTTTATTCCCTTTCCCTCTATGTAGTTGGTTGCGTCTGGTTACGCCTTCTTCCCCCCCTTGGTAGTGTAAACACAGAGATGCGATTCCGTACTTGATTTAATAGAGGAGCATAATATATTTAAAACGCTTTTGGTGATGACTGTCCTGGTTCCTGTCTCCCTCTCCATATGTTTTCACTACACCATGACTGGGTTGATTACCGGCACTGTTAAATTTACGTAAGATTGGGAGGCTTCGGGTTCCCACTAGTCTTGTGCTCACAATCATAGATTTAAATCAGATCCAAGCTTGCGAGTGCTCCTCACTATTTCCCAGATGGTTCAGGGAAATGGTACCTTCGGCAGACGGGGATTTTATATCTCTGCCTTACTTGAGGGGAGTGATGGATATGAGATGTATTTTGTTTGGATGTGTGAGAAAGGTAGGATGAATGTTGACTCCTTCCCAGGGGTGGGGGGGGGGGGGTGTTTTTCGCCCCTTCCCACGACCCTTTTTAAAGCAATTATACACTTTAGATGACACTTAGATTGGCATCCATAAATTCTCAGGGTCTAAACTCGCCCCATAAAAGGGCCTACCTATATGATCTTCTGACAAAAGAGTCAATTGATATTGTATTTGTTCAAGAATTTGTTCAAGAAAGACCAAAAACAGCTTTGGAAATATAAGAGATACCCGCACATCTTCCAGTCCTCCCTCTCTGATAGGAAAAAACGCGGAGTTGCAATAATAATAGCTGGTAGACATAAATTTGAATACATCTTCCATGAATCAGATCAGGAAGGCCGACGTCTTATACTGATCTGCCAAATCAATGACATAGTATATACATTTATGAATTGATTTGCCCCCTCTGATCACTCCTCATAATTCCTTAGATCAACTTTACAAAGTCTAGATGAGGTGGCTAAAGGACTGGTGATCATAGGGGGAGACATGAACTGCATTTTAGAAATGCAGCAGGATAGAACCTCATCAAAAAATTGCAAGTACCTCGGAGAACTCGGACGGAGGGCAGGGAGATTTGCGGATATACTCACTCGATTTAACTACTATGATATATGGAGAGTTCAAAATCCAGATATTAGAGATTTTACATTTCACTCCCTGGTTCATTCCTCTTATTCTGGTATAGATTTTTTCTTTATGCTGGGTCCAACCCTGGACCGATGTTCCCGGTCCTGGATTGGACCCATTACTTGGTCGGACCACGCCCCGATTTTTTGGGATATTTTGCAGAATCCAGAATATGGATCCAGAAGATCCTGGAGACTTAATGAGACCAATCTCGCGACAGATGAGAACCGGACTGATCTTATAGATCAGGCTAGGCTCTTTTTGCAGGATAATCTTACGGGAGACACCTCTGATATGAATCTATGGTGCTCCCTTAAATGTTTTCTGCGTGGATGCCTAATAAAACAGGGGTCCTGGATCAATAAACAAAGAGGGAAATCTCTGGCTGACCTCCATATTGCCCTGGCGGGACTTGAGAGAATAAATAAAGGAAAACCTTCCCCACAGGGCACTGAGGATATTGTTAAAATCAGGCAGGAGATCTCCAGGAAACTCCGGGAAAGGGCGGACTATGCGTTGACGAGACTTAGACAGAGATGGTATTCTACTAATAACCAGGTAGGCCGTGATCTCTCAAATAAACTGAGATATAGCAACCAAAAAAACAGGATTAAAAAAATAATCTTTAAGGGGAAAACAAACTTATCACGAGTGACATTGCAGGTACGTTCCGGTCTTATTATGAGGAGCTATATAATATTCCGGACACCCAAGTAGAGGAACTTGAACTTGATAGGTTCCTGGGGGGTCTTGATCTCCCCAGAGAAAATGGAGAGGCTGGGCCACCCAATCACACAAATCGAGATTTCAGGGGTACTTCGAGAGCTGAAGACAGGCAAGGCTCCCGGACCAGACGGTTTCTCGGCCGTGTTCTATAGAATACTAGATCGAATTATTGTACCAGTTTTGGAGAGAGTTTATAACAGCATTAAGGGGGATACGACCTTCCCAGATGAAATGTTGGAGGCTACTATACTCCCTATTATAAAAATTGGAAAGGACCCGGCCCTGGTTTCCAACTACCGTCCAATTTCGTTAATCAATCAGGACATAAAGATTTACTCTAAAATTTTGTCCCTTAGACTGAATCAGGTTATTCTCGATCTTGTGGCCCCGGACCAGGTGGGCTTTATGCCGGGCAGGTCCAGTGAGGATAATGTCCGCAGGGTCCTCGGCATAATGGAGGTAATACATCGTGAAAAAACTCCTTCGGTCCTTCTCGCGCTTGATGCTGAGAAGGCCTTTGACCGAGTAAATTGGAAATATATGGCGGGGACTCTGCGGGCATTTGGACTGGCTGGCTCATTCCTTGACAAGACTCTGGCTTTATACACTAACCCCAGAGCTAGAGTGGGAGGTCTATGCTTGGACTCAGCAACTTTTAAGATCAGGAAGGACACGCCAGGGATGTCCCCTGGCCCCACTAATATACGCACTATCTATTGAACCACTAGCTGCCATGTTACAAAAATCCGAGGATATTAGTGGAATTAGAATAGGAAATAATACTCATCTCATTATGCTGTATGCAGATGATATCCTTCTAACGCTATCCTCTCCCAAATACTCAATACCGGCAACACTGGAAAATATCTCCAAGTTCTCTAACATGTCCAATTATCAGTTGAATCTGACTAAGACCCAGTGTATTTCATTTTTCCTGGTTCTCAATCAGAAGATTATATTAGAATCTATAACCCAAAATATACACAATACAAGTCCAATTGAATATTTGGGAATTAAGATTACCTACACTTTGGACAATATTATTCCCACTAACTATGCTCATTTACTAACGGAAATTAAAAATATACTGTATACATGGAAGTCCTTGGAACTGTCCTGGCTGGGTCGATTAAATATAATAAAAGCATATATACTTCCAAAAGTTCTGTTTTTACTTAGAGTAATCCCCTATAGAGTTCCTCTCGACACTCTGAGACAATTTTAGCATGAATTTCTTTGGTTTGTTTGGGGCTCCGGAAAGCCAAGGATAGCCAAGGTAGACTTAAAGAGGAATCTCCAAAAAGGGGGACTTGGCTTCCCGGACTTAATCAGACTGCAGAACGCATGCCAACTAGCCAATGTTCTGACCTGGAAAATAAAGAGTGCAGACAACCTGGGATGGATCAATATAGAAAGAGAGGAAGCTGGTAATGTCGATCCATTCCTTTTTCAGTGGATGACCCCAAAGCTATACAGAAAACTTAGACCGGATAATAGAATCATTAGAACACTTATCCAAAACATACATAGATTACGGAGAACAATGGGATCTCTTAAAAGGATCACATATGATACTCCAATACAGGCGATATCTCTGATGATTCAAGATATAAATTTATCCCGATGGGTGATCAGTGGGATTCAGTCCGTGTCTGATCTGTTTGTCGACGATGGTCTCCGCTCTTTCCCGGACCTACAGAGTATCTATAGTCTTCCAAATACTGAAGTTTTTTCATACCTAAGAATTAAACATTTTTTCTCAGTGAACGAGACTACTCCAACAGACCCATGGGGGGAATTCCTTGGGAACATTCTTGTTACTCCTGACAAAATGATCTCCAAGTTTAGTGTCTTTCTGGAAGATCTTCAAATAAACACTAAACCGGGGGCATTCGATAGATGGGAGAGAGACCTCCCACTGGATGAACCACTACAGAAATGGTACAGAAGTAGTACAGGCTACTAGTAAAGCCACGCACTGCGCAAATTTATAAGAACAATATTTTAAACTTATACATCGTTGGTACTTAGTACCTACGCGATTATTCAGGTTCCCTCATCTCCCAGATGATCAATGTTGGAGGGGCTGTGGGGGTCAAGGCTCCCAGATTCATATATGGTGGGATTGTCCTAGCTTAATGGTGATGAAGAACCAATTAACCAGCAGATGCCTAGAGATATTTGGTTCACCCCTGCACTTAACCCCCGAAACCTTTTTATTCCATTTGGATATCCCCTATAAAGATAAATATTGTAGTGTCCTCTTCCTGAATATATTAATGGCGACAAAAATCTGTCTAGCCAGATATTGGCGAAGACCAGAATTACCAACCTGGCTAGAAGTAGAAAGGCAAATTGGAAATCAGGCGGAGGCAGAAAGGTACTTCTATAAAAAGGACAAACAATCCAGAGATCACTATTCTAAGATCTGGTTTAACTGGACAGATATCGGGTCTTTAGACGACCCTGGGAAGCAGCTTCATTTTAAAACCGTTGTATCGAAATTGGCTTGTGCCTGGGGGGAGTGCGTGCCCCCGCCCCGGGGAGGGAGGAGAGAAGAGTGACAGAAGTGTATGGATGGAAGAATGGATGAATGCAGATATGTATTAAGTTGAACTGGTAGTAAGATTACCTAAGGATAATTATTGAAACATGGGGAGGGAGCTGAACCCCCAATGAATAATCAGGACTACAAGGGCTTAGAGGAGAGGGCAAGGTATGACAGGATTACAGGATAACGAATACAATGTTGAGTGGAAGAATCTATAAAAATCCAGTATCCTAAAAGTACAAAATATAATGCAACCCCGTGCACATGTACTACTCAGAAGATACATAAGAGTTCTCAATGAACTCAAATATCTGGAAGCTCAACGGTATTGAGTACCTCTTAACCCATATTAACTGTGGGTGGTAGATGGGACTCAGGACAGTTATAAATCTAGAGTAAACTCTGCTCCCAACATAGAGATATATATTAAGAATTACCCTGGTAACTGATATCAACTTACATTTGATGATAACACTGCCACCAGCAGAAAGACAAACTGTAGAGTCATATTTCTGGATTATTATGTTTTATATTTCTATTGTATGTTTATTAAACAAATGAAAAATGAATAAAGATGAATTTAAAGGAAAAGAAAAAAAGTGTACACACCCCTGTTAAAATGTCAGGTTTCTGTGCTGTAAAAAAATGAGACAAAGAGAAATCATTTCAGAACTTTTTTCACCTTTAATGTGACCTATAAACTGTATAACTCAATTGAAAAACAAACTGAAATCTTTTAGATAGAGGGAAGAAAAACTATAAAAATAAAATAATGTGGTTGCATAAGTGTGCACACCCTCTTATAACTGGGGATGTAGCTGTGTTCAGAATTAAGCAATCACATTACAGATCATGTTAAATAGGAGTCAGCATACACCTGCCATCATTTAAAGTGCCTCTGATCCCAAATAAAGTTCAGCTGCTCTAGTTGGTCTTTCCTGAAATTTTCTTAGTAGCATCCCACAGCAAAAGCCATGGTCCACAGAGAGCTTCCAAAGTATCAGAGGGATCTCATTGTTAAAAGGTATCAGTCAGGAGAAGGGTACAAAAGAATTTCCAAGGCATTAGATATACCATGGAACACAGTGAAGACAGTCATCATCAATTGGAGAAAATATGGCACAACAGTGACATTACCAAGAACTGGAGCTCCCTCCAAAATTGATGAAAAGACGATGTCATGAAATGGATTTGAAGATCCACTGTGACGGGGGTTATTGGAGGGGCCTGGTAGCCAGAAGACTCCCTGTAGACTATGGACCCTGTCTGTAAATATATTAGTTTGAGGGTACACATCTTGAGGGCGCCAGTGGACCCCTGTTTTCAACTGGACTTCAAATACAGGCTCATTCAGGATGTGAGCCAAGATGTGTACTTTAGGATTTAAGCCTTTGTCCCATTCACTGTGTTTTCCCCAGGTTAAGATTGTATCCTATCCTGTAAACCCCTGTAATTATGTCACCTTTCCCATTGTCTTCATGTAAGTAATTCAGTGTACTGTTGTACAGTGATGTCACTTAGCAAGTTACTTTAATTGAGTGCACTCTGTATGTATCTGATACCTTTGTATCCTGAAAGGTGTGAGGCAGGATTTCCCCATTGTATGTCCTTCTGTTAAACTGATTATATTGTGTTGATTATGTGTCTTACTGTGTGTATTGCAATTAGGTTTACTCATGGTCATTTCTATCTGGATTACTAATGCTGTGATGTCATGTTTATGTGTATATAAGTCTGTGCTGTTGCACAAATAAAAGAGTTGTTCTTCTTGCTGTACCTAACTGCTAGATGTCCTGTCTATTTGGGTACAAAGAGCAATGGTCCAGGAAAGACTTGCTGGGTGAATGCTGAGCTGTATTTGGGGGCTAAGGAGGTGATTTCCCACAACGGACAGAGGGTCTACTACGTCGGGTAGACGGTCCGTTACAGACGAGAAGAAAACTGGTCTGGGAAGCTACCAAGAGGCCTACAGCAACATTAAAGGAGCTGCAGGAATATCTGGTAAGTACTGGCTGTGTGGTACATGTGACAACAATCTCCCGTATTCTTCATATGTCTGGGTTATGGGGTAGAGTGCAAGACGAAAGCCTTTTCTTACGAAGAAAAACATCCAAGTCAGGCTACATTTTGCAAAAACACATCTGAAGTCTCCCAAAAGCATGTGGGAAAAGGTGTTATGGTCTGATGAAACCAAGGTTGAACTTTTTGGCCATAATTCCAAAAGATATGTTTGGCACAAAAACAACACTGCACGTAGTGAAGCATGGTGGTGGCAGCATCATGCTTTGGGGCTGTTTTTCTTCAGCTGGAACTGGGGCCTTAGTTAAGATAGAGGGAATTATGAACAGTTCCAAATACCAGTCAATATTGGCACAAAACCTTCAGGCTTCTGCAAGAAAGCTGATCATGAAGAGGAACTTCATCTTTCAGCATGACAACGACCCAAAGCATACATCCAAATCAACAAAGAAATAGCTTCACCAGAAGAAGATTAAAGTTTTGGAATGGCCCAGCCAGAGCCCAGACCTGAATCCGATTGAAAATCTGTGGGGTGATCTAAAGAGGGCTGTGCACAGGAGATGCCCTCGCAATCTGACAGATTTGGAGTGTTTTTGCAAAGAAGAGTGGCAAATCTTGCCAAGTCAAAATGTGCCCAAAAGACTGAGTGCTGTAATAAAATCAAAGTATTATTTTAAGGGTGTGCACACTTATGCAAACACATTATTTTATTTTTTTTTCTTCCCTCTACCTAAAAGATTTCAGTTTGTTTTTCAATTGAGTTGTACAATTTATAGGTCACATTAAAGGTGGAACAAGTTCTGAAATGATTTATCTTTGTCTCTTTTTTTTACAGCACAGAAACCTGACATTTTAACAGGGGTGTGTAGACTTTTTATATCCACTGTACATATATATACACATACATATATATACACATACATATATATATATACACATACATACATACATATATATATATATATATATATATATATATATATATATATACACATACATACATATATATATATATATATATATATATATATATACACATACATACATATATATATATATATATATATATATATATACACACATACATATATATATATATATATTAGGGATCGACCGATTATCGGATTAACCGATATTATCGGCCGATATTCACAGTTTCCTAAATTATCGGTATCGGCATCTAACTTTACCGATAATGCCGATAATATTTGAATGAAGCAGTTTTCGCGATCAACGATCGCGAAAACCGCTTTAACAGTGCTGGTCTATTGCCTCGACATCGAGGCAATAGCCAGCACCGATATTTCTATTTTGGGACCCCCACGATCGCCCCACGGAGCGATCGTGGGGAGCCATATTGACGGAGCATGCTGCTCCGTCAATATGGCTAAGTCCTCTGCCGGTCTGAGCTTCGGAAGTGAAAGTAACTTCACTTCCGTCGCTCTGAATATGCTACTTGACTACCCCTAGTGGTGGTTTAGTAGCATAGCAATGGAAAATAATTAAAATACATATTTAATTAAATAAAAATAGGTTATTTAGCTATATTAGCCTATAGGGTTAAAATTAAATATTTTTTAGCATAAGGGATAGGGTTAAAATTAAATTAAAGTTAAAAAATATTAAGGGATATAATAAGGATTAGAGTTGGGGTTAAATTTAGTGTTAGGGTTAAATTTTGGGTTCGGGTTGGGGTCAAAAGATCAATATAGGAAAAAAACAAAAAACACTATTTTTGGTTTTTGCCCCATAACTCGCAAAAAAATACCGAAAAATATGGAAACATGCATATTTTTGAACTCGGGACAACATTTAGAAACTATTTAGCCGGGGTCTTTTTTAATGATTTTATTTGTGTAAATTATATTTTAGGTCAAAGTTAGAAAAAGTGGGTTTTTTAAAATTTTTCATCATATTTTATGATTTTTTTTGTAGTAAATTATAAGATATGATGAACATAATGGTATCTAATGAAAGCCCTTCTTATGACGATAAAAACAACATATAATTTGTGTGGGTACTGTATGTGAGAAAGCAAAAAATTACAGCTAAACACAAACACCCTAGAAATGTCAAAACAGCCATTGTCACCAAGGGAAAGTCAAGGTGAAAATGTCTTGTCACTAAGGGGTTAATTAAGCTGTTTTGATGCCTTGCTTATATTTACTGTAGTGTCCCTTTGATATAATTGCCTATGTCATTGCTGCTCATTTTACTAAGATTTAATCTAAGTATGGACTATGTGCAATTGAACATTGTTGTTCTTGTTACCTTTTGACTGATATTTATTTAAAAACAAAAAAAAAGTGGTCCAATTTGTTGTATTTGACCATATCACCATTGTTTTGCTGCATTATTTATTTTTATTTAGCAAAGAAAAAGATTTACAAAAAAAAGCTAAACGTTAACAATAAACATGTTCATGCACGAAATATCGGTATAAGTTATCGGCTATCGGCCTGAAAGTTCACAGGTTATCGGTATCGGTATCGGCTCTAAAAATCAATATCGGTCGATCCCTAATATATATATATATATATATACACACATACATACATATTATATATGGAAGGCATGGCCTGAAGTTGTGGGAGGGGCTTGGTTCCCCTTCTTAAAGGGGCATCAACCCTTCCCTCATTACCTGTTGGGTCTGGCGAATTGTGGGTAGAGAGATCGTCACTTCCGTTTTTTGCTGGCGCCATTCTGCTCACCTGTACCTCCGTTGGTGGATTCCTGGGCCCTGCGAGTGCTGTCTCCTCCGGTTTTCGCCCGTCTGGCTTCAATTCCTGTTCGAGACCTTCGCTGCAGAATCGTAAGTCTCGGCCGTCGCATTTTCGGCGCGGCCGTTTTTCGTCATCCCTGTTGTTTCGGTCGCACTCGTATGAACTTTCGGTTTGTTCACACGAGTGCCGGCGTTCGGTTTTCGGCTGGTTCCCACGAGCAGGCTTCCTTAGTTCGTATTAGGCCCGTCTTTTCCCCGAATGCTTTTACTGTTAAATTGCTATTTGTTGTCCTAGGGCGACCTCTGGTGGTTGTTTTTACTTACTGCACTCTCAGTGCGTTCTACGTCCCCTGGTGGTCATTAAGTTATGGCATGTTGCACAATATAGCTGATTTAAAATGTGGTTTTGTTTTGAAACAGGTTTCATGCTGGTTACACTTTTGGGAAACTTGTTGTATATGTTTTTCGATCGACCTCTTGCTTTCAGTTTTTCGGCACCGAGTCCACCGGGTTTTGCTACCCACCACCTGTTTTTCACTTGCATGGGTCGGTTTCATGTTTCATTTCCTATATGGGTCGCACTAATTCAGATTCATCGGGATATTTTTGTATTACGGGGTTTAAGCATCCTTGCTTTTGGAGTTTTCAGTTGCCTATTCTGCTGAAATATTGTTTTAGGTATCTGATCATCCTGAGGGTTAGGGGCTCCTTCGTTTCACCCTCATAAGATCATATTACTCTAGTAGGTTACTACAAGCTCACCTAGGTCACGTGTCCACTTTCTGCACTTTTCACTACTAGTTAGTACTGCTGGTGGGTCTCAGATTGGCTGGATTTTTAGGGGCACTTTTCTTTTACCCATTCGAACGTCAATTACTCTTGTAGGTCACGTCGGATCTCCTATACACTTATCTGCTAACGGCCAACGTACGTCACGTGTTCAACTACTTCCCCTACCCTTTAAGGTGTGTATAGATACTGGCATCCCAAATTAGGACCCACTAGGTAAATTTTCTGGCCTTCTACGCCTTACGTTAGTGGTCCCGCGAGGCCAACACCCATCCTCAATTCGGAGGTACGGCATCCCCTCGGGCCCATTCATAGCTAGCCGCCTCGCTTAGTTGCATAGAGAGGGCCTCACTTGTCACTCCCATTCTGTCTTATGTCTTTCCAAGTCACTGAGAGGCCACCACCCCGCCATAATGCCAATGGCCTCGTACCCCACTCGCGCCAATTCATAGATAGTGCCTCTCAAGGCCGCTTGGCCACTAGTAGGGCCTCACCTGTCACATTGCTTAATAATCCTTCGCCGCTTGGCATTAGTTCATCAGCCAGTTGGGTAGCCCCGGTTAACAATACTATTTTATGTTATAGCATGTCTCAAGTTCCTGAAGAAAGGGAAGATGTGTCCATCGCCAGTACACCAGCTAGGTCGGTCACACCATCGCGGGGTGACGACAGCGCGAGCCCTGCTTCACTCAGGGCTTGGACTGTCCCGAGAATCACGGCCGAATTGAGGAAAAGGAATATTCCGTTCCCCGCTACAGCCAGGAAAGCTGAGCTGTACAGGCTTTTAAATACCCAGACTGATAACTCTGGGGCAGGGGAAGGATCCAGCGGGAGCCAGTCCTCAGATCTGCAGTCGGTTTTGTCATCAGTCCTGGTCTCTTTGGGTCGGATTGCAGACAGACTGGACAAAATGGACGCAGGGGACCAGCATAGGTCACCTGCTGCTGCGGGGAGCCCAGTTGCTGCAGTATGCCTGGACCCCCTACCGGGTAATTTACCAGCTAGTTCTAAAGACCCGCATATAATCACCCCAGCACACATGGTGCCCGCTAAAACCAGAAAGGACATCTTGGAAGGAAAGGATATCAATCTGGTATCACTTTTGATTGCCTCACAAGATGTCCTTGAGAATAAGACGTATGCATATGGGGATGTGTCAGTGGTTCTCAAGTCCAGAGATCCTAGGTTAAATCAAAAGCTTTCCATCCCAGAATTTGTTTTAGCTTTTGGCATATACAGAGACGTCCTGTGCTCTGTATATCCGGATAGGAGGGAGGAATTAGACCTTTACCTCCACAAACTGGTGGATTTGGGTCACAAGTACGGTGGTACGTCTTTTTACGACTACCACCGTGCTTTCTCAGCAAGGGCAGCTGCCACTCTTGCTCAGTTCAATATTCGAGCCGATTGGGGTGTGCTGGATACTGAGCTGTTTTGCCGGCACTTTGCGGGACTTAAAACCCCGGCTTGTGCCATTTGTTCTTCCAATTCCCACACGGCTAATTTATGTCCTAATTCCCCTGATGTGAATGCTGTTTTTTCACCCACTAATGTAGTTCCCACAGGGAGGTCTGGCAGGGTGCTTAAAGATAAGCTAGGCCGTGATGTTGTATTCTTGGGCAAGTCACAGGTCTGTAACAATTTCAATGCCGGGTCTTGCGGCTACAGTGCCTGCAGACTTCTGCATGTCTGTTCCAACTGTTTCAGGGCTCACGCCAAGACTATGTGCCCCAATAAACTATTCCCTAAGCAGTATCTGACGTCTCTTCGTGTTCCCCTGCTTAAAGAACTTTTACGTGCTCACCCATCACAACATCTCGTTGACTTTTTGGTAACGGGGTTTACAGTAGGGTTTCACACGGGTATTGTTCACATGCCTACAGGAATCCTGGAGTGTAATAACTTACAGACAGCCCTTGCAGCACCCGACACTATCGACTTTCTCCTTCAGAAGGAGTTGGATCAAGGATTCTTGTTAGGCCCTTTTGATTCCCCGCCGTTCTCAGTTTGGAGAACTAATCCCATAGGTCTAGTCACTAACAAGTCCTCACTTAAGCAAAGGCTAATTCTCGACCTGTCAGCCCCTCATGCATCTCCTACGCCAAGTCTAAATTCTTTAATACCATCCGAAGAATTCTCCCTCCAATATGCTCACATAGATAACGCGGTCACAGCCATCCTCTCAGCCGGGGTAGGGGCTTGGTTGGGTAAAACAGATATTGTAAACGCGTTCAAGTTACTCCCCATTCATCCATCCCTATGGCATTTACATGGGATCAAGTGGCGAGGCTTATATTACTTTTTCACTCGTCTCACGTTTGGTTCAAAGAGCAGCCCCAAGATTTTTGATATTTTTGCGGAGACATTGTGTTGGATGCTGCTTAACCTCTGTGAGTGCCCCACAGTTATCCATTACCTGGACGATTTCCTGACTGTTGAGAGTAACTCAGCACCTCCCACTAGCCTTCAATCAATCACACGACTGTTTACTCAGTTAGGAGTTCCGGTATCGCCAACTAAGACTGAAGGTCCCGATACTATAATTAATTTCTTAGGGGTAGTACTTGACTCTGTGAACATGCAGGCTAGCCTCCCCAGGGACAAGATTGAACGCATTCTGACAGCCATCGATCTTTACTTGGGAGGGGGCTCATGTAATAGGTTGGAACTGCAATCCCTGTTGGGTTCACTCAACTTCGCTATGAAAATTATTCCCCAGGGGAGAGCATTCATTTCCAGGTTGCTTCACCTTTTTTCTATGTTTCAAACTGACGCATCCCGCATTACACTAGACATACATGCCACTGCTGACCTTCGTATGTGGAAGGAGTTTTTGCTAAGCTGGAACGGGAAAAGCATCTTTATCCCGGTTTGGTCGGAACATTCGGTATCACTCTGGACAGACGCAGCAGCCACTTCTGGTTTTGCCGCTATTTGGGGCGACAGTTGGATGTATGGTAAATGGCCGGGAGAGATTACAGAGGTTCCCAGGTTTAAGGAAACTTCAGCACTTTTTGAGCTGTATCCTATCGTGGCGGCAGCAGTCAAGTGGGGAGCAGGCTGGTCGGGGAATACTGTTCGTTGCTTCTCTGACAACTTGGCTACATGCCACATTGTGAATAAGGGACGTTCCTCTTCCCTGGCCATCATGCGGTTCATGAGGACTCTCTCATGGCTGGCCGCCAGACACAGTTTTCTTTTGTCTTGTGTTCATGTGCCTGGTTTTCTTAATGTTGCAGCTGATCACTTGTCACGGTCTCGGTTTCAGGAATTCCGGGACGCCCTGCCAACAGCTGCCCTTATACCAACTCCCGTTCCA
>CM069859.1:106769363-106771863 GCA_036172795.1 Pelodytes ibericus
GTCGTAGTTTCCGACTTAAGTAAGCGACTGGATGCTCGCCGCCATCGGCCCCAACTTGGCTCAGCACTGCTCCCAATCCAAACATAGAAGCGTCTGTATGAACGAGGAAGCGTTTAGTTCGATCGGGAGCGGCCAGCACAGGGGCATGAATTAGGGCAGTTTTCAGTTCTTGGAATGCCTTCTCACACTCTGGGCTCCAGGTCACTACTTTGGATAAGTTCTTTTTGGTGAGGTCAGTAAGGGGCTTGGCTAGGGCACTATAATTAGGTACAAATTTACGGTAATACCCGGCGGTCCCTAGAAAAGCTAAAACCTGAGTTTTCGTGCGAGGGGTTGGCCACTTAGCTACGGCCTCTATCTTAGCGGGTTCTGGCTTTTGCTGCCCACTGCCCACCCTGTAGCCTAAGTACTGCACTTCGGCCATCCCTACGTGACACTTGCTGGGTTTTAACGTGAGACCTGCCTCCCTGATGCGGTCGAGGATGGCTCCTATATGGGTCAAGTGCTCGTCCCAGGAGTTGCTAAATATTGCTATGTCATCTAAATAGGCGCAAGCATACTACTGGGATCCGTCCAGTAACCGGTCCACCATCCGCTGAAACGTAGCCGGCGCATTCTTCATCCCGAATGGCATCACCTTGAATTGGTATAGCCCAAACGGGGTGACGAATGCGGACTTTGGGATGGCATCCTCGGCTAGTGGGATCTGCCAGTACCCTTTGCACAAGTCTATTGTGGTGAGGTACTGGCCCCTGGCCATTTTATCTAAGAGCTCATCGATTCGGGGCATGGGATAGGCATCTGAAATTGTTTTATCATTAAGTTTCCGGTAGTCGACGCAGAAGCGGGTGGTTCCGTCCCGCTTCGGTACCAGCACTACCGGAGAGGCCCATGGGCTATCTGAGTGTTCTATCACTCCTAGTTGTAACATTTCGTCAATCTCCTTCCGCATATGATCTTTTACGGATTCGGGTATGCGGTAGGGGGTTTGTCGAAGAGGGTGTTGACCTGGGGTTTCTACCCTGTGGGTAGCCAGTGGGGTATACCCGGGCTGGTTGGAGAATGTATCCCCTTTTTCCCGGATCAGCTCTAGTATTTGAGCTCGCTCTCTAGTGCTCAGCCTGTCTCCTAGCTGTACTTCCCCTAATTCGGTGTTGGCCCCCCTTTGAGCTAATAGGTCTGGTAGGGGTAGATTATCCGGGTCCTCGGCGGCCGAGGCACATATGGCAGTTACTTCTTCGGTCCGCTCGTGATAGGGTTTCAGCATGTTAACGTGAAGCATGCGTCTACCGCCTGCTCCTGTACATGGGGCAATTATATAGGTGGTGTCACATACCTGTTCCACCACCTTATAAGGGCCTTGCCAGGAGGCCTGCAGTTTGTCATTTTGGACTGGCTTCAAGATTAACACCTTTTGTCCTATTTGAAAACTGCGGTCTCTGGCTCCCCTATCGTACCATCTGCGCTGTCGTTGCTGGGCCGCCTGGAGATTAGACCGTACCGTCTGGATTAGGGTCTCCAAGCGTTCCCTGAACTCTAGTACATATGGGACGATAGGGGTACCGTTACTGGTGACCGTTCCCTCCCAGTGTTCCCTAATGAGGTCTAAGGGACCCCGCACTCTCCTTCCGAATAGTAATTCGAATGGCGAGAACCCCGTGGACTCCTGGGGTACCTCTCGGTACGCGAAGAGCAGATGGGGAAGAAACCTTTCCCAGTCCTTCTGGGTATCCATGAAGGTACGGAGCATTTGCTTTAAGGTTCCGTTGAACCGTTCACAGAGCCCATTGGACTGGGGGTGATACGCTGAGTTTACAATAGGTTTCACCCCACATGTTCTCCATAACTGATGAGTGACTTCGGCTGTGAATTGGGTACCCCGATCTGAGATAATCTCTTTGGGGAACCCCATTCTGGAGAATATCCGGATTAGGGCATCTACTATAGTCTCCGCATGGATATTAGTTAGGGCTACGGCCTCTGGGTACCGGGTGGCATAGTCTACTACGGTTAGTATATACTTCTTCCCTGACGGGCTGGGTTTTGCTAGGGGTCCGATTATATCTACTGCCACTCTACTGAAGGGTTCATCTATTATGGGTAGGGAGTGCATTTTTGCCTTGTACCGGTCCCCTCTCTTCCCTACTCTCTGGCATGTGTCACAAGTTTGGCAATACTGCCGAATATCTTTGGAGACCCCTGGCCAAAAGAAGTTTTGGGTCAAACGATGCTTCGTCCTACTGACGCCTAGATGTCCTGATAAAGGGATGTCATGGGCAATACGTAGTAATTCTTGCCTGTACTTTCGGGGCACGACTAATTGTGTGAGGGTCATGGGTACAGATCCTGCTACTACCTTCTCAGCATATCTATACAATAATCCTTTCTCCCAAGCGTATCTTTCCCCCTCCAACCCTGCCTGATTCTGTGTAACCCTATCCCGGTATACCTGCAGGGACGGGTCGGTGACTACTTCAGTACCAAATTCTAAGGGGGGAGC